>RXON01000103.1:0-31791 GCA_009667805.1 Leptobrachium leishanense | reverse complement strand
TGGACTTAACCCTAACTGCCACCAACTGTGGAGATAGGGAGTTCCAATGAACTCCCTATCTCCCGATCCGTGGCAGCTAGGGTTAAAGTTTGGTATGGTTGGATCGGCCAGAGCATGGCCGTTCCAACGATACCAAACACTACTGTGAAAAAATTGTGTAAAAAAAAAAAAAAAAAAACACTTTTTTAAATTTTTTTTGGTTTGTTAATGCAGCAATATTGTTCCCATTTCAATTATAATGTGAACAATGATGCTGCACTAACGATTTTTGTATGCGGTGCGTTTGTTAAAAATAGTGTAATTTTCCCAAAAAAAAAAATGTAACGAGACCCCATCTCTAATTTTTTTTAACAAGCGCACCCCATACAAAATATAACCGCAATTGCTCGCATGTTAAAAATGTGAAAAAAAAACACTTTACACATTGTAAATTATTGAAAATACATATTTTATTGCATTTTTTGTTATAATATACAGACATGACATAACGTATACATATAATAATGACATATTATGAATCTACCGAGTCTGACGGAAAGAACGATATATAATATGTCTGGGTCATATACTAAAATAAGCCTTCAAAACACGTTTAAACATGATGAGCAAAACAGGTAAAAATGACCTCAGCAGAGGGGCGGGAAAAGCCTCAGCAGCGAAAGGGTTAAAAACGTGTTTTTTTTAAAACTTTTTGTTCTTGTTTCCTTTCCCCCAGGGCACTACCCGGACTCCCATACACCTTTTATGGCAAATATGTAGCATATATGACCCTCTTGGAGGGCACTCTGAAAAACGAATTTTCAGACCCATTGACTTGCATTGGGTTCGAGTTCGGGTTTGGGTTCGGACCCGAACAAATGGGAAGTTCGGGTTCGGGCTCGAACCGAACTCGGGGAGTGTTCGGCTCATCCCTACTCCTGAACAAGGAACTTTAATCCATTTCATTTACTTGAAAAATAGTTTTTCTTTCATTAATTTACTTTTATCATGGTTTGTGTTTCACAGAGTAAGAACAAAAAAGTTCAAAGCTTCTAGAACCCCGAAAACGTCTATATTTTAACCTAAAATCTCCATTTATTCTGTAGGCGATATAGGATTCGGAGCACATATGATAAAATGCTTGATCTTCTGTAAGATGTGTGCCTGGCTGCTAGTGTAGCGTTGCCGCCCGAGATTGATGGGAGCTGAGCTTGTAATATATTATTTTGTGTTGTTGTGTTACAAGGTTTGAAGCGCAACATACAAGACCTACAATATGAATCAGACTTGCCAAAGATGGAGATGAAGAGCAACTCTCATCAAAACCAGACACCCGTCAGTTCCAACACTACAGATATAATTCAACCTGCAACACCTGATGAACCTGAAACTCCTTCCCTTCATCAACCAAGTCTGCCAGCTCACTATGGTATGAATGGAGGAGAACAGCAAAGTCCTGAAACCATTACAGCTCCGACTAAGCCAGTCGCTGCACCTTTGGATACCACACACCAGACATCAGCCGTAACCAAATCTGACACCACTTCTGCCACGTCCATGCTTGGCACAGTGAGTACTGTCCTCACTGCACCCGTACCATCTGAGGTAGCCAGCTCTCCAACTACTGTTGGCTCTGCTACTCTCACTTTCACAAACTCCAGTGCATTTGCTCCTTCTTCAGATGTTGCTACCGGCACTGTGGACTTTAAGCTGCCTCTGATATCTCTTCCACCTGCAGCCCCTCCTGTTCAAGAAGATCCCACAGTCCATGTAGTTGTAGATGAAGATCAAGCTAGAGTCCAACCACTTGAAACGGAAGCTTTACAAACTCCAGCACCAGTCTCAGCCCTTCCTCAAACCGTGCCAAAAAGTGTCCTTGTAGAACCTACTCAAGAAGCACCTGCTCCATCAAGTAGTCCATCAGGCCAAGAAGCTGTAGTAGAAACACCTTATTTAGGAACAGCTTCCTCAGGTTTATCGTCTACTGTGCCTGGGGGCTTTGCAACACCAGTCCTTGGCCAGGCACCAAGAATTTCTTCTATAAAAGCGTCTGACTTCTCCTTCAAACCATCAAGCTCTGGCAAACAAGGAGGTTTTGGACAGTTTAACTTCAGTGGCACCAGTTCCTCTTCTAACCAGCCTCTGATATCTGGTACACCTGCAGATCTTTCTCTTCGAGAAAAAGGTGCCCCAGTGTGTGGAACTGTAGATGAAAATCCAGCTACATTTCGAAAACTTGCCACACAAGCCTTTCAAAGTCAAACACCGGTCTTAGCTCTTTCCTCAACCGTGTCACATAATGGCCTTGTAGAACCTACCAAGAAAGTACCTGCTGCATCAACAGTTTTGAAGCCGCAGTCATTTATCAAGGCGGCACACTTCACCTACAAACCATCAACCTGTGAAAAACAAAGCGTTTTTGGGAAGTTTAACAATAGTGCCACGAGTTCCTCTTCTGGTTTGCAATCAAACAACGGCAGTTGTAACTTGGCAATCACAGAGAGACAGTTGGGGATCTACACCACCCCATCTCCTGAACAAGAAGGTCCCACAGTTCATGGAAATGTAGATGAAAATCAAGCTCCAGATCGAAAACTTGACAAACAAACCTATCAAACTCGATTACCATTCTTAGCTCTTCCATCAACCATGCCAAGCAGCCCCCTTATCAAACCTACTCAGGAAGAACCTGCTGCCTCAATTTGTCCATCAAGCCAAGAACTTGTTTTTCCATTCACTGCAGTAGAAACACCAGCCTCGGGTGTATTGAGTTCTGGAGACTTTGCAACACCGGTCTTTGGCCAGCCGCCAACAATTTTAGGGCCACAGTCTTCTATGACAACTGCTAACCTCTCTTTCAGACCATCAACCTGTGGCACGCAGAAAGGTTTTGGGCAATCTAGCATCAATGAAACCAGTTCCTCTTTTGGTTTGCAATCCAGGGTCAACAACACCTCATCTTTTGGACAGAGCTCTGGTTCCACGCAAGTCAATCCTTCATCCCAAAACGTGTCACCAGTCAACTTCAGTTTTCATCCAACATCTCCATCCCATGGGCATCAATCGGTGAGATCACAGCCCGATGTATCTGATGTTGATTTCTCTTTCGCACCACGTGGCTTCAGCACACAAAGTGCTTTGGACGAGACTCCAGCTTCATCCACATTCAGGCGCAGGCGTAGGCACAGGTGCAGACGCAATCACTCCAGTCCCGTGAGATCAAGTAGTGAAGTACTTCCTTTTGCCGGCCGAGAAGAAATGTGGAGCAGTAGCAGAACCACATCGTACATTCAGTCTGGACGAGGACGCAGGAACGAACAGATTTCCGTAACCGTCCAGAACAGGTCAAGATCTCTGATCAACCAATCTAGAAATCACAGCAGAGGTTTTGTTGAGCAGCGACGTGTTGTTAGGCTGCAAGAATACTACCAGGAGTATTTATATTGAAACACACAAGCACGATCCGGGATGGAAGAAGAACATCACCTTAATATCTGTGCTTAATATTAAAAAACAATAAAAAACCAATAAAAATTAAAAACAGCGTTAAGTTTCTATTATTGTTATTTTTAACCCGTTTCTGCCGCAGGATGTTCTATATCGTCCCTGCGGTGGGTGGGTCTTGAAGACGCCGATATACTGGTATGCCCTGCTGACTTCGATGGGCCACCTCGGTCCCTCCCCGCAGCCGGCGCGTGCCATTGGCTGCAGTGAGACAGCCTGAACTCAGCTGCGTGGACGGGCCAAATCAGAGGCCCGAGGCGGACACCTTTTGCTTTGGTAATCTACTGGAATCTGGGAACAATGATCGTTGAGGTGAACTAGTTTTTATGTGTGACCTTTGGATACATATACTGGAAAACAAGAGCGATGCATTGCATACAACCTATGGAACGCTGACCCTTGATTATTTTATTGCATGATTTTTGTGTGTCTAATAGAGGAGTCACTTATTTGGGGTTTATAGCTATATCTACATTTGTCACTGGCCTAAACATAATTTTTGTATTTTCCTGCTCCACGGGAGTAAGCCATGTTTGCTCTTCTACTTATATATATTTTTTTCTTATTAAGAATATAATAGCATTTCAGGACAGGTTGAATCCCCAGTGAAATCAGATTCACATTATATTCAAATCCCACTTGTAACAACAAGGTTTTAAGTCACAATAGACAGGCTGCTCAAGGTGCTAATTTATGTTTATTTATTTTTTCCCTTTTTAATTAGCTGTTTCATCTGTTTTATAGGTTGCACATTGTCTGGTTCTTTCTAATTATAGGCAAAATGTTTTAAATCAGAAAATAGTAGCTAAGGCCAGTGTCATGACCGTTTTTCAGAGTGGAAGGAACGTCCGTGAGAGTGGACGTTCCTTCCACCATGATGCCCATCTCGCCACCTCACTGGGCGCAGTTTGTGCGCTCAACGTTGCAAGGCTCGATTTTCCTTTGGAGGATAGCACTTTGTAGCTCTGTCGAACGCGCTTCGTAGTGTTTTGACGGGGAGGCTTTCAGCGTGTCCTCTGTAGCGTGCGCAATTCATGCGCGCGCTACAGAGTGTGGCCAGCCCCGTCAAAGCATCACAACACTATGACGGACACCGTTTGACACTGGACTAAAACGTAACAAACCCACTCCAATACATGAGTATCCCATAAAGCACAGAGAACCGTCTAATCCTTAACAGATGACGTGTCTAAGAAGCGGTACAGCGGTTCCAGGGATTGTGGTGGCTCACATGTACAGAAGAGTAAAAGTGGTCATGCTTCCAGCCCTGGAACCCATCGGAAAGCCAGCTAATCCTGTGTTTGAGCTGATCCAGGCCGGCTCCCAGTATTGCCTTACACTTCCTGCATACATTCTGGGTTATTCTTGTAGCCATCAGCTCTCTTCACCATCCACCTGTCTGGTACAGCACTTGACCTACTCCCTATTCAAGGGCATCTCTCCCATGGAGCAGTGTTCTGTCATTGAGTCTCCAGCCCTGATGTTACTCTGTCTGGTCCATTCTTCAGTCTGCTGGCTAGCCTTGCCCTTGGTTCTTCTCTATTTGGTTCCCTTGACCTGTATACTGGACCGGAGACATTTTATAAAATTGAGAATTGTCATTGGGAGTGTACTGGTATTATAGATCAGGGTTTCCCAAACCTGTCCTCAGGACCCTCAACCAGCCCAGATTTTGCAGATCACCTTGGGGAAATGCAAACTGAATCCTGCAATCACTGAGCAGCAAATCATATCACCTGTGTTGTGCTTCAGATATCTGGAAAATCTGGCCTGGTTGGGGGTCCTCAGGACAGGTTTGAGAAACACTGATGTAGATAATGCTGCAAGGTAGCTGAATTTCAGGCGAGAGACATCCAGAAATATCTTGAAATTATAGGCAAGTCCACTGGCCCAGGGTCCTGGAAGGAGGCTAATATATAAGATAATGTCAACCCAACCTTGCTTGGTACAATAGGTGCCTTCAGATATATCCTGATCGTTGCTCAATGGCAGATTAGAACACTAGCTGTGCATGCACAGCATAGAAGAGGAAAAAAAATCCCAAAGAATGTGTGTATTCGGTTAAAATCTTCCCATATAATCAATAATCCCTATTTGAGTACCCTGCTTCACGGTCTGGTGCTGCTAACTGATTAATGCCTTCATTAGAAGAGACTGGCAGGCTAGCTGTGATTTCAAATAGTATAATCTGTTTAAATATCAGGCTATTTGTTAATTTTAAAAAATTTAAATTTCGGAAAAAAGAAAAATGTTCTTACAAAACTCCCCCCCAAAAGAGCAGAGTATACCTGGGCTCACAATCTGTCTGTCCATGCATTAATAGATCGCTGAAACATGAGATGTGGAAAGGGATTTGAGAGATCTTTGTTATTAAATGATTCAGTTTGCCAATTCTTGCTTAAAATGTGCAATTCCCTTAACAACTCACTGTCACGGCGGCACCCGGCGTGAGCCGTGGTGGGGGTCATGTTCAGGATTAAAGGCCCAAAGACAACACGTATAAACACACTAGGTGAGAGCACCACAAGGCTTGGCAGAGACTCCTGCACGGCCCAACCACAAGGAACCCTAACACCGACATGCTGGTCTTTAGAGTAGCCGGAACGGAGCTAATAGAAAATACCACAGGGCTGTGCAGAGTCTCAGGATAAAAACAGTATATACAGAAAGGAGTCAGCACGGTATGGGTTAAAGACAAAATCGTGGTCAAAGAATAGCCAGGGATCAGAACACCAGGGAGGGATGTCAGAACAAGCCAGGGATCAGAACACCAGAGAGGGATGTCAGAACAAGCCAGGGATCAGAACACCAGAGAGGGACGACAGAACAAGCCAGGGATCAGAACACCAGAGAGGGACGACAGAACAAGCCAGGGATCAGAACACCAGAGAGGGACGTCAGTACAAGCCAGGGATCAGAACATCAGAGAGGGACGTCAGAACAAGCCAGGGTCATGCACAGACTATCAGCAGAGAAATAAATAAATAAACCAGAAAACAAAAGCACAGAGAGGGAAAACCACAAACTGAATCACACCAGGAACAGGGTGGGAAATAGCACAAAAGGAATAACCAAAATAAACAAAGGACACGGAGTAACAAAACAGACATAGGGAAACAGAGAACCAAAAACATACTAGAATAAAATATACAAACAGAACAGGGACTTGCATGATGCAGGAAACACAGAGCAACACTGAAATGGCAAGATACTGAATTTCTTATATTTTCTGGGGGAAAGAAAGTACTTAGTATGTTCATCCATACCTACGAACTGCAAGTGCCCTCTCGCAATCTCAGCAACATCAATGCACAGCGTCTGCCCAGGGAGCAGAGACGGGATCGGGTTGACGGCTCGTACATTCATTGCATGGAACTTTCTCCAGGCCAAATACATTACCAATGTACCGGAGATGGTGTGCGCTGGGAGCGAGAGGGCTGTCAGGATAGATTCGGCTTCCATTTTTTCCATCTGATGAGTTACCTGTTTTCCCACGGAGGTTTATTCACTGAACGACGAGTTCTAATGTGTGTTCAAAAAGAACTGAAAGGTCCAATCAAGATGTGATCCTTCTGGAATCCGGGCAGAAAAGAACATTAATAACGATAAAGTACAATTAAGTACATCAAAGCTGAAGTTTATGGGGGTTATTCAGAGAGAGGTGAAAACCAGGAGAATGACAGGAGAAGTGAAAATTCTAAGTCAAAATAGCCGATTTGGAAAGTGAGATAAATGGGAGAATTTTTCTGGTTTGGCTATTTTGACCTAGAATTTTCACTTCTCCAGTCACTCACTTGGTTTTCACCTCTCTCTGAATAACCCTGTAAGGTTACCGCGTTTACACACTTCCTCACGCCGGACTTACTTCAACACACGAGACAAAGCAGAGAAGGAGAGGGTTTTTTGTTTATCCTTTATTATCTTAGTTAATAAAAAATTAAGCAACGCTGTTGACAACTGCTCATTTTTTTGTTCCTTTTGTGTTGAACATCACACACGCGTGATTGAGTTTGGATGGACGTTGCCACCATCGCAGTGAGAAAAACCATGTCCTTTGGTCATCCTGGTTCATATCATCTCTCGACGTACATGTAGCTTGAGGTTATTTCGATTTACTCCTGTTGACTCTGTCATATATATATATATCCTGCAGGCTCGGAGCAGCATTGGCATAAAAAATGTATCTTGGACTCATGTATCATCCAGAGCAGTCTTCTGTTATATTACCCTGGAGGACCCCGCAAAGCCATTTATTTTTTAGGTGTCAAGGAAAACATAAATAAAAGTTAATACTAAAACAATAAAGAAAAATACACAACTCCTATTACTGTCAGAAAAAGGTACCATAGGTACTATATGCAGGGCTGCCATTGGAAATCATGGGGCCCCTCACTCATCCATTGCTCGGGGCCCCTTCTCTCAGCCGCTCGTTTCAATAAAATAATTTAAAATAAATATGTTGCCTCCTCTTCTGCTTAGCTGATATTACAATGAGTGGGATAAATTCCTGGTGGTCCATCCAGGGAATAAAAATGTGTTCCCTGGTGGGAGAGCATACTGTCTGCTCCTCTACCTGGCACAGACCATACTTACTGCACCCACAGCGAGGAGTCAGAGAGCTTTTACAGGCCCCAAATGCTGCAAACCAAGGGAAAATGTGTTCGCATCTTGGTGGACCAGTTCTTGGGGGCATGAAGGAGCCACGTCGATGAACAGCATTTGGCACCCTAGAGCCTCTGAACGTATCATGAACCGTCACCCCCCTGATAGCAGTCCTGGCTATATGTATAACACCCGCTTGTAGGGCTGGGGTGCGGGGTCAAAAAACTCTTCGACATTGACCAAAGGCACGAAAATCCCATAATACGACGTTGGGCTCTACTCCACAGCTGATGGTAAGACCACTAATGGAGACGTCATAAATATAACTTCTCCAGAGGTTGTCTTAATGTTGGACATTGCTATTCCAATCTTGCCGCAAGCTGAGTTTGCGCCTTGAGCATAGCGTTTCCCTTCTGTCAATTATCGTCCCCTATACCGTTTATTTGCGCTTGGGACTAGAAGAATGAGTTATTCCAAAGTTCTTCTATTCTGTATTCAGTATTTCTCAAAGACATACCGACTCCTAAAACCTGGTGTTAAGTGATTTTACAAATGCAGAATCACTTAACATACTTTGAAAACACCCTTAAAAAACCCTTACTCATCTCTCATCCCACAGTGGAAAGAGTGGATCGGTCTGCCATGTCCTCGCGCCGGGAGCAGCGGGAGACTGGGAACAAATAGTTCACAGTCTCTCTCCATGAATCATCTGTGGCTCCTGCAAGGTAGCACAGAGCTCGAAGATGGGAGACACAGGACTTCATGAAGGCCTATCAGCGCTGCACGCCACTACTGGTACTAGTCTGTGCCTCTGCTTCCATCTGGGGTCAGTCGCTAATAAAGCTCCAACAATGGAATAGGTAGGGTGAAAGAGAGAGGGTAAGTAAAATCTGCTCTCAAAGGGCTCTGTCACCTCCTTCAAGCTAACACTAGCGTCAGCGCTAGCTTAGGCTGGGGTCAGACCAACGCAGTGTTCACATGCGTTTAGCCGCACTTTAGTACGTCCGTGGTAGCAGCAAATAACGGCCAACGAAGGCCCACAAGAAGTATGGCCGCACGGAAGTGCAGTCGCACAACGCAAGCGGCAAAAGGACGCAGGTTAGCAAGAACGTCGAACCGCTTGTACTGACGCACAGAGTGCGCTGCGTCAGCATAGCGGCGTGTGTGCGTGATTAGGAGACGTCAGACGCTGCACATGTCCGGCCAACATAACGTCCATTTTTTTTATAGATCCGTCAAAAAATACGGCCGTAAGTGCGCACCGTGTGACCTCTACCGCATCTTCTGTCAAAAAGTGCCTCTGGACGCACGGACGCACAGTCCGTGAAAAAATGCGTTTGTCTGACCCTAGCCTTAAAGGAGGTCATAGCGCTGCACCCACATCGCCTTTGAATCGCTAACGGGTTAAAAAAAACATTAGCGCTCGTTAATTTGGGATTCTTAAATTAGCGTTAGGATCGCTAGGCAATAAGAGCTGGCGCTAACTAAAAAAGTTACCACCAGCTCAGAGGTGCAGGTAATGGATTGCGCTGCTGCAGAATCTGTTACCTGAAGCTCAAACCCCCCAAAAATCACATACTCACCTCTTTTCTCGCAGCGAGAGCGACGGCCCGATCTGCTGCTTCTGGCCTCCTGGAGTAGAGTGAGACTGTGGAAAAAAAGGCCAGTCTCCCTCCGCGATCACTCCGCCGACCAGCAGGAACTCGCAATAGGCGAGATCCTGCTGGTCATGTGACCTGGCAGGAGAAGCCTCCATGGAGTCGTATCGACTCCATGGAGCCGAAGCTGGGGACGGCGCACGCGAGCCCACAGCAAACGCAAGCCTAGCAGCCGCTATGGGGCAGGCAGCCGGACTCAACGCCTGCCCCTTAATCTGTGGTGAAACCAGGACACAAAGGGGAAATTAGCAATTGCTAATTTTTCCCCTTAGCGTCCCGGTTTTAGCGAGCAGCATGCGATAGTGCCCTTAGTATTTTAAGCCAAAATAGTCAAGCAGAATTTCAGTTATTTTTGTGTAATACTGTAGATACTCGAGTATACCACTAGACTTTGGTGACAAAAATTCCCCTTAAATTTGGAGGGCTCGCGTTATATTCGAGACATCTGCATCGCGTGCAAACAAAACTTGACTTGCTCAGGGATCCCAAGTCTCCCGCACGTTCCCATAGTCTCCTTGAATTGAATGCGGGCACCCTTAAACACTTCAGGAACTCCCAGATTCAGGAGAGGTGGGATCCATCACGGCCAGAGGGCACGCTCGGATTAAACCAATCATTCAGGATCGGCTTAAAACCGAGCATGCACCCTCACTCCACGATGCGGTGGTTGAGCCTGCCTGCTGGAGTTGGAGGTCAGAAAACGACAGCTCCCGGCATGCTGGCTATCGGTGAATGATTCACTGCGTTGGTCACCTTGCTCCGCCAGCCATCTTATTGTAAGTAAAGAAGACGGGTGGCCAGCGGCTTGATACTTAGTAACAACTGCAATCATTCTAGAGCAGAACAGCCTGGCCTGAGGGGTAGCCTGACTGTGTTAAGAGAAACTGGAAGGATTTTAATTGTTTACCGGTACAGTATACTTCTATAGTTTTGCTCCTCGCGTTATATTCGAGTCTTGAGTATTCTCTCATTTCCACAATAATTCTCTATCCATCGCGTTATATTCGGGTCGCGCTATAATCGAGTATCTACGGTATTAGTTTTTCTCCACCAAGTCCCTTTTTCCCCCCTTGCGGTTAAAAATCACAGCAAATACGGTCCAATATCTGAGGGGTCCTCACCTGCCAGGGGGGAGCCTGACACCTGTGATGATGACACGTTCAATAATTTAAATGCAATTAAAAAACAAAATGCAGAAACACAAACGCGCTTCCCTGAACGTGCGACTCTGCCTTTAAAATAAGAGACGGTCATTAAAATGAGGCGTATCTCGGATAAAAATAATCAAATACGGTTTTTAATGAGAAAAGCAATCTATGCAGCTCGCACGAAGCCCTGTCAGGATGAATTACCGTCAGGTTGAATTAATGTTTTTTTTATATATGGCGTAACAACGGATTTAAAGGATTGGTTAAAAAAAAAATAATAATAAAAATTGCCAGCACTATTATTAGCCCCTATCACAATACACCTCATGAATTAATCGCTGTGTAATAAACACTCTGGATTCTCATTCTGTGTGTAATTAAAATGATTTTCTTTTTAAATTATTTTTATTTTTCTGGAGGTGTGAGTCTTGTCACCTTCTAAGGCGGCGGGTTGGGGGGACCGTGTCCTTCTCCAGCGCTGGAAGGTTTAGTCATGCAGGGACCATCCTTCTCGAGGGCGTGGGTGACGGGAAAGAGGGTACCCCCATAATAATTATAGCTTTGTGGATAATGTGGGAGGGAGATCCCTGGGATTCACCACAAGGTGGCACTTTAATACCAGCCTGTCACTTGGAGCTCAAACACAGTTCTCCCAAGCTTCCTCTTAACCCGTTAGGTGCCAGAAGCAGCTCACGTTGTATTTGCTGTGTCAACATTGCATTGCTAGTGTTGGTTAGGTGGAGTTTTTTTTTCTATCTGGGTTATTCAAAGAGCTCCGAACTGCTTGAGAAAGGTAACCGAACGCTGAAAATCAGCGTTCGGTTACCTTTCTTGGCCATTCGGCTATCCACAGAGCAAGCAATTCGCCAAATCCTGGCGAATTGCCTGCACATACGGTGCCGTTTGTTCGAGGGCAGTGAAATCCCCATGAAAATGCACTGCTTCGGCTATTCAGAGAACACAAACCAGCAGTGAAAGGTTCCCGAAATGCCCTGTCATTCGGTGGTTTAATTCGACAGGTTTATTCAGGAGAATCCCATAGGCTTCAATGTTAAAAATATTCCCGTTTTAATTCAATATCTAATAAACCGTTTATTATAATATTCTGCAGTAAAGAGTCTCTTTATGTATAGATTTTTTAGGATATTTTAAGCATTTTTCAAATTTTTTTTTTTTCAAAAGTACGATTTTTTTTTTATAAGTTTACTTATTTTTTCTGTAACAGCCCTTTTTATTATCATTCCCTGGACCTCCTGTGTAAATTTCAGACATTTTCGCTCAGTAGTTTCTTTGCAAACAGCGTTTCACTTTCACACATTCACACAAACTATTTTGCTAATTTATTCACCTCCCCCGTCTGCGGTGTCAGCTGCTTCGCTGCGTGTGATCGGCTCCTGCTCGGGTTTTTCCGTGGTTTTCGCAGGTTAATCCAGATGTTTTTGTGGGTTTTCGGCATGCATTTGCTGGGTTTTGCGGTTCGTGTTCGTCGGGTTTGCGGCAGCTTTTCCCTGCAATTCGGGGACCCTGTGGTGCTTGCTGAATACACCGCAGGGTCACCGAAATGGGATCGGCAAAAGGAACCGAATTGAAGAGAGCGAAAAGTCACCGAACGTGCGGTGACTTTTCGAATCTCTTTGAATAATCCTGTAAATGTCTTTTTTTCCTGAATATATATATATTTATATTTATTCCATTTTAATAAAGTGTTGTTTATGTAATATTTAATAAAGCATCATTTTTTAACCATTTTTTGAAGACCCTGAGTGGATCCTTCGCTTTTTTTGTTCTATGATATATATAAATATATGATATATATCAGGGCTCAAAATTTCAAGTCCCAAGCTACTAGCCAGGCCTTAAGAGTTACTCGCAACTAGTTGCCCCACCTAACCCCTTATTCTGCCCTGCCTCTGCATTCCCACTCGCCCTCATGTAATTTCCACTTGCCAAATGCGAGCAGGCGAGTGGAAATTTTGAGGCCTGATATACAGTTGTGTTCAAAATTATTCAACCCCCAATGCTGTAAAGGGTTTTAGGGAATTTAGTGTACATTTGTAATTGTATTCAGAATGAAATCCTACAAGGACTTTTTAAAGAACCATATGCAACTAAAATGACATCAATTGGTTTTGTAATACAGTAGTAAATGTTTCTTTTGTGAATTCTTCATTGACACAATTATTCAACCCCTTAAAGACTACCACTCTGAAGAACAGAGGTTCATTCAAGTGTTTTCAATCAGGTATTGAAAACACCTGTGGATGTCACGGAGCAGCAATAAAGCATAATAAGCATCAAATGGCAGCTTTAAAATGACTGTGATACTCAGCTCCTTCTAGACATTTACTGGTGTGGTTACAAAACATGGTGAAGTCAAGAGAAAATGGTCCAGGAAGACAAGAGAAGCGGTGATTACTCTTCACAGGAAGGGCAATGGCTATAAGAAAGATTGCAAAGATGTTAAACATACCAAGAGAGACCATAGGAAGCATCATTCGCATTCAAGGCAAAGGGCACTGTTGAAACGGTACCTGGTCGTGGCAGAAAGAAGATGCTGACTTCGACTGCTGTGCGCTACCTGAAGCGTAGAGTGGAGAAAAGTCCCCGTGTGACTGCTGAGGAACTGAGAAAAGATTTGTCAGATGTGGGTACTGAAGTTTCAGCTCAGACAATACGGCGCACACTGCGTAATGAAGGCCTCCATGCCAGAACTCCCAGGCACACCCCCTTGCTGTCTCCAAAGAATAAGAAGAGTCGACTGCAGTATGCCAAAAGTCATGTGGACAAACCACAGAAGTTGGGATAGTGTTCTGTGGACTGATGAAACAAAATTAGAACTGTTTGGGCCCATGGATCAACGCTTATGTTTGGAGGAGGAAGAACAAGGCCTATGAAGAAAAACACCTTGCCTACTGTGAAGCATGGCGGGGTCAATCATGCTTTGGGGCTGTTTTGCTTCTGCAGGTACAGGGAAGCTTCAGCGTGTGCAAGGTACCATGAATTCTCTTCAGTACCAGGAGATATTGGATGACAATGTGATGCAGTCCGTCACAAACCTGAGGCTTGGGAGACGTTGGACCTTTCAACAGGAATATGATCCAAGCATACCTCCAAGTCCACTAGAGCGTGGTTGCAGATTAAAGGCTGGAACATTTTGGAGTGGCCATCGCAGTCACCTGACTTAAATCCGATTGAGATCCTCTGGTGGAGTTAAAGAAAGCAGTTGCAGTGCGCAAGCCTAAGAATGTGACTGAACTGGAGGCTTTTGCCATGACGAATGGGCGAAGATACCCGTAGATCGCTGCAAGACACTTGTGTCAAGCTATGCTTCACGTTTAAAAGCTGTTATAACTGTAAAAGGATGTTTGTACTAAGTACTAAGATTGAATGTCACTTGGGGGTGAATAAAACTGATAATGATGTGAGCACAGAAAAGACATTTGTGGTTATTTCATTATAAATGTTATGTTATATTTGTCTGACCTACACGTGCCTCTTTGATTTAATTGTAAGCAAGATGACTGAATGATCAAAATCAATGTCAAACTGGCCAAAACACTCAATTTCAGTGGGGGTCGAATAATTTTGAACACAACTGTATATATCATAGAACAAAAAGACGAATATGTATGCATATACATATATACACACACGCGACTGTATGCTAAGCATCCACCGATGTCTATACATACAGGTCTAGTCACTAAAGGTGAACCTCCGAAAAATCGACAGAAGAAATTAAAATTCTAGGTCAAAATAGTCAAACCAGAAAAGTTCTCCCATTTATCTCACTTTCCAAATTGGCTATTTGGCCTAGAATCGATTGTTCTCTTCTCCTGCCAATTCTCTTGAGTTTCACCTTTAGTGAATAGACCTGATAGTTCTGCCCCAGTGAAAAAAAACCCCAAAATGCTATAATACAGTATAAAAATGTAAACAATCCAAATGGATGCACTCCAGGGCTTAATTAAAAGCGTCTTTGATTCAAAATTGCATTAAAAAATGACCAACGTTTCGACCCTGCATCGGGTCTTTTTCAAAATATATATATAACTAATATATCTTCACGACAACCCGCAACACAGAGACTTCTTAAGAATATAATAAATTCTTTATTGTAGTTTATTTTATATATATATATAAAATAAAGTTTATTATTGTGAATTGCTTTACAGAGTTTATGTGGCAAGAAAAAGTATGTGAACCCTTTGGGATTACGTGGAGTTTTGCATGAAGTGGTCATAAAATGTGCTCTGATCTTCATCTAAATCACAACAATTAGAAAAACACAGTCCGCTTAACCCCTTAAGGACGGGAGTAATTTTACAACTTCGGCGCTGTTTCGGAAGTAGAAGTTTGCTGAGCTCATTTTGACCGGTTTTAAGTCACGTATTATTATACCACCCAGACAAATTATATATCGTTCTTTCCGGCAGACTCGGCAGATTAATAATATATAATTATTATATGTATAGGTCATGCCCTGCCAAAATGCTATAACAAAAAATGTAAAAAAAAGTAAATAAATGTGAATTTTCAATAAAATTTCAATCTTCCACAGTGTGTAAAGTGTTTTTTTTTTAAATTTTATTATCCGAGGCTCTGCGGTCATATGCTATGGGGTAGATTTGTTAAAAAAAGTAGAACGGGGAACCCATTTCTTTTTGGGGAGAAATTGCGTGATTTTAGCTAAACCCCCCCAAAAAAAATCATTAGTGAAGCATCATTGTTCACATTATAATTGAAATGTGACCAATAGTGCTGCATTAAAAAACCCCCCAAAAAAAAACCACGTATTTATTTTTTTATTATTTAATTTATTATTTCTTTATTATTTTTACTAGGTGGAAAGCCTGCCCAGAGGGCAGTCTATTGTTAAGCGAAGCAGCTCACATGGGTAGATTTGCCCCAGCTCACATGGGTATAATCGGCCCCAGCTCACATGGGTATATTTGCCCCCGCTCACATGGGTATATTTGCCCCAGCTCACATGGGTATAATTGCCCCCAGCTCACATGGGTATAATTGCCCCCAGCTCACATGGGTAAAATTGTCCCCAGCTCACATGGGTATTATGGCCCCCGCTCACATGGGAATATTTGCCCCAGCTCACATGGGAATTTTTGCCCCCAGCTCCTGTGGGTATAGTTGCCCCCAGCTCCCGTGGGTATAGTTGCCTCCAGCTGGTATAGTTGCCCCCAGTGCTCCCAACTCAAGTGGTTTAAAGTGCCCCCAACTAAGACGCTGGATGCGCGCGCAGCCTCTACCTGTCGGCATAGAGACTGCACGCGCATCCTATACTGCCCCAGCAGGTCATGAATATACTGCCCCAGCACATGGAAATACTGCCCCAGCACATGGAAATACTGCCCCAGCTCATGGATATTGCCCCAGCTCATGGATATACTGCCCCAGCTCATGGATAATGCCCCAGCTCATGGATATACTGCCCCAGCTCATGGATATACTGCCCCAGCTCATAGATATTGCCCCAGCTCATGGAGATACTGCCCCAGCTCATAGATATTGCCCCAGCTCGTGGATATTGCCCCAGCTCGTGGATATTGCCCCAGCTCATGGATATACTGCCCCAGCTCATGGATATACTGCCCCAGCACATGGATATACTGCCCCAGCTTGTGGATATTGCCCCAGCTCGTGGATATATTGCCCCAGCACATGGATATACTGCCCCAGCTCATAGATATTGCCCCAGCTCATGGATATACTGCCCCAGCTCGTGGATATTGCCCCAGCTTGTGGATATGCCCCAGCTCGTGGATATTGCCCCCCAGCTCATGGAGATACTGCCCCAGCTCGTGGATATACTGCCCCTGGAGCTCTCATGGATATGCCCCAGCTCAGACCCCAGACCAGACATGGGGCGGCTGTTCAAATGCTCTATCGGCATTCAGACAGCCGCCCCTGGAGCTCTCCGGCATACTTACCTGCCTGAGTGGCGAAGGGAAAGTTTCCTCGCTTCCGCTTGTTGAAGGACCCAAGCCGCGGTCACGTGGGACTCCCACGTGACCGCGGCTTGGGTCCTTCAAAGAGCAGAAGCGAGGAAACTTTCCCTTCGCCGCTCAGGGGTTGGATGCGCGTGCGGCAGCCGGGTAGAGGCTGCGAGCGCATACGGCTCTACAGGATGCGCGCACAGCCTCTACCCGGCTGCTGCGTGCGCATCTTGTAACCGCCGCGGCAAGCGCACAGCCGGCTCGTGCCGCGGCGGTTGCATGCTCGCGCAGCCAACCACCGCTGGTTGAGCGCGCATGCGCAGAGGAGGCTTGGCGACGGACATGCCAAGCCTTACTCTATTATAGTATAGATTTTTACTTTTTTTTTACTTTTATTTTACTTATAACATGGTCATGTTTGATATCATTGGAAAGGCCATGCTCTGGCCTTTCCAGCAATATCTTACATGACCCCCTAGCTGCCACCGATCAGGAGATAAAGTGGTTCAAAGAACTCCCCTATCTCCTCTAAGGGATTTGCATAGGAAATCCCTTTGCAGCTAGGGGGTTCCCCGGTTAACTGACATCATTGCACATGGCGCGTTGAATCAGTTGAGAGGGGGGTGACCCAGAGGTGGGGGCTGCCATCCAAGATGGCGGCCCCCACCGGAAATAGGCCGCGATCGGGCACAAATTAGTGCCCGGTCGCGACCTGGCAACTAAGGGGTTAACCCCCCATACATCGCTGGAAAGGTCAGGCTGTGACCCTTCCAGCGATGCTGGTCACAGCCATCTGGTCCCCGGCGATGGGGAGATAGAGGGATCCAAAGGATCCCCCCTCCCCTTCAGGCGCTTCCCCTGCTCCGGCGGGGGGGACACCTGAAACTGACGTCATCGCGCCCCCGACGCGATGACGTCAGTGCACCGGAGGAGGAAACCCTGCCGATCTGACTCCGTGGGACTCAGATCAGCGAGGGAGCCGCCAGAGGAGGTGAGTATCTCCCGGGGGGCTGAAAACGCAGAGGACGTACAATTACGTCCTGCGGTGCCAAAGCCTGCCTAATGCAGGGTGTAAATGTATGTCCTGCAGCGTTAAGGGGTTAAAATAATACAACACAAACATTATATGTTTTCATGTGTTTATTGAACATAACATGTAAACATTCAAAGTGCAGGGTGGAAAAAGTATGTGAACCCCTAGCCTAATGACTTCTCCAAGAGCTTATTGGAGCCAGGAGTGAGCCAACCTTGAGTCCAATCAGGGTGATATTATTGGATGTGTTGCTGAAAGCTGTCCTGCCCTTTAAAAACACACACCAGTTTTGGGTTTACTGGTATCAAGAAGCACTGCCTGATGTGAACCATGCCTCGCAGAAAAGAGCTCTCAGAAGACCTACGATCAAGAATTGTTGACTTGCATGAAGCTGGAAAGGGTTACAAAAGTATCTCCAAAAGCCTTGATGTTCATGTGTCCACGGTATGACAGACTGTCTACAAATGGAGAAAGTTCAGCACTGTTGCTACTCTCCCTAGACGTGGTCGTCCTGTAAAGATGACTGCAAGAGCACAGCGCAGAATGCTTAATGAGGTAAAGAAGAATCCTAGAGTGTCAGCTAAAGACTTACAGAAATCTCTGGCACATGCTAACATTTTTGTTGACACATCTACAATAAGGAAAACATTTAACAAGAATGGAGTACATGGGAGGACACCACGGAGGAAGCCATTGCTGTCCAACAAGAATATTGCAGCACGTTTGAAGTTTGCAAAAGAGCACCTGGATGTTCCACAGCCCTACTGGCAATATATTCTGTGGACAGATGAAACCAAAATTGAGTTGTTTGGAAAAAACACACAACACTGTGTGGAGAAAAAAAGGCACAGCACACCAACATCAAAACCTCATCCCCACTGTAAAATATGGCGGAGGGAGCATGGATGCCATGGTTTGGGGGTGCTTTGCTGCCTCAGGGCCTGGACGGATTGTTGTCATTGATGGAAAAATGAATTCCAGAGTTTATCAAGACATTTTGCAGGAAAACGTAAGACCATCTGTCCTCCAACTGAAGCTCCGCAGAGGATGGGTGATGCAACAGGACAATGACCAAAAGCATACAAGTAATTCAACAAAATAATGGCTTCAACAAAACAAAATACGCCTCCTGGAGTGGCCCAGTCAGTGTCCTGACCTCAACCCGATTGACATGCTGTGGCATGACCTTAAGAGAGCGATTCACACCAGACATCCCAAGAATATTGCTACACTGAAACAGTTTTGTGAAGAGGAGTGGTCCAAAATTACTCCAGGACGTTGTGCAGGTCTGATCTGCAACTACAGGAAACGTTTGGTTGAGGTTATTGCTGCCAAATGAGGGTCAACCAGTTATTAAGTCCAAAGGTTCACATACTTTTTCCACCCTGCACTCTGAATGTTTACATGTTCTGTTCAATAAAAACATTATGTGTTGTATTATTTTAAGCAGACTGTGTTTTTCAAATTGTTGTGACATAGATGAAGATCAGAGCACATTTTATGACCAATTCATGCAAAACTCCACGTAATCCCAAAGGGTTCACATACTTTTTCTTGCCACTGTATATATATTTATTTAATGGTGAAAGCATTATATGATCATATTATGTGACCAAATCCCTGTCTTTTTATTCCTAATGTTAAGTGATTTAAAATCCTTGATAATCTTAAAAGTTGTTGAACTGGAGGGTTCTCGCTATTTTTTTTATCTATCTATATATAGTGTATATATATATATCTATATCATAATAAATAAAACTGTAAACCGTTAGTTTATTTTGTGAATTTCCTTCCTTTCGTTATTGAATGATTCTTTCAATAAATAAATCAAACAGAAGAAAAATAAATGTACAGGAAGGGGTTTAATCACAACCCGAGAATTGCACAGCTCTACGCGATATGGTTGAAACAAAAAAATAACAATTAGTTACTGACGTTTTATTGACCATTACAGCAACTCACAGTTTAGTGAATATACTCCCAATACGTTATTTCTAGAACTAGCTGAATGTGACCCAGAAATCAAACGACCCAGTAGGAAGGAATGCTGCAGGGAGGGTTACAGGGGTTTGCACGTATAGAAAGGGCAAACTGATATCTATTTACACAATAAGCCGAGCAAGTGAGAAGTAACAGGAGCAAAGGGTTTTCATCATTAAAACCAATTAAAAATAACTCTGCTTAAGGGCATTAGATATATACAGTATCTCACAGAAGTGAGTACACCCCTCACATTTTTGTAAATATTTTATTATATACTTTCATGTGACAACACTGAAGAAATGACACTTTGCTACAATGTAAAGTAGTGAGTGCACAGCTTGTATAACAGAGTAAATTTGCTGCCCCCTCAAAATAACTCAACACACCCAGCCATTAATGTCTAAACCGCTGCCAACAAAAGTGAGTATAGAAAATAGTTAACGTTAACTTTGTAATATGGCCCTGGGTATTTCTAAACTCAGGACAAAATTTAGAAACTATATAGCCGGGGTCTTTTTTGGCAGTTGTAGATTTTGGGGGTCAAAGTTCTTAAAAGTGTGTGGTTTTTTTCATCATATTTCATAAAGTTTTTTTATAGCAATTTATACGATATGGTGAAAATAATGGTATCTTTAGAAAGTCCATTTAAAGGCGAGAAAAAGGGTATATAATATGTGTTGGTTCCATAGACAAGTAAGAGGAAAATTACACCTAAACAAAAGGGCCCTATTACAATCTTCGCACATACGTTTGCGCCCGCGCAAAAACGCATCAACGCGAGGGGCAAAACCCTTTGCGCTGAACGTCGTATTACAATGTCAGCGCAACAAACGCGCGTATACGTCTACCGCGGGTGAACCTGCGCGAACGCTGCGTGAGTGTACTCTACTTTGCGCATCCTATACTTAACATTGTGAGCGCAAATGCGTTTGTTTGCTGGTACGCGGATGGTATTACAATCTATGTGCAGTTTGTAACGCACAGCCTTTGCGCGCATAATTATAGCAACTCCTAAGGCTGTGGTCAGACTAACGCATTTTTAATGTGCGTTTAGGCGCACTTAATCACGGCCGTAGTAGCAGCAAATGACGGCCAATATACGAAGTACGGCCGCACAAAAGTTCAACCGCGCAACGCAAGCGGCAAACGAACGCATTTTTTCAAGAACGTGGAACTGCCAGTACTGATGTGCAGAGTGCGCTGCAGTGGCATAGCGGCGTCTGCGCGTTATTAGGAGACGTCAGATGCTGCTAATGTCCGGCCTACATTAGGTCCAGACGCAAAAAGAGTTTTATTGACGATCCATAAAAGAACACGCATGAAAATGCGCATCGTTTGACCACTTTCACGTCCACCGTACAAAAAATACGTCAATGCGTTCAGACGCACTTTTGACGGTCGATGCGAAAAATGTGTTCGTTTGACCCTAGCCTAAAAGCAGGCGTTAATGGCAAATTCTATCAACCTAGCCGAAACCAAATACACCAGCCCAAAAAAATATACGCAGCAAAGTATAGTTACACATTCTACACATACCCAAACAATAAATTGGAGAAGTTGTGTGTGCATTTATTATTGCTGCAGCATATATGCGCAGATTGACTTTGACAGGCGCAAAAACTTAACGTGAGACAACTGTGATTCCTAATTCTGATTGGCTGAATCGCGTGAAAAAAACTGTCTGCACACTGATTTCTGCGCTCAACGCTGCTGCGCGCGCATTTTTGCGCGTCCGTTTTACGCACGTAATTGCTCGACGGATGAAAAAATGCACGAGGATTGTATTTGCAGCGTTGATCTACGCGCGTTAACGTTTAATGCTGGGCGCACAAATTCAAACGTTGCGCGTGCGTTTTTGCGTGAAGAATGTAATAGGGCCCAAACAGCGCAGAAACGTAAAAACAACAGTGAGTTATTTCGGAGTGACAATGGTAAAACCGTCTGTCCACTATGGGGTTAAACAGAAGAGCAACACTATTAATTCTAAATTTTCCAATTGTGCACAGGATACATAAACGTTACTAATACATGTATATTTACATTAAAGTGAATCTGTTATCCCCCTGGCTTCGCGTGACCTTGACGATGGATCTCTGTGGATGTGGTAATTAGATTATCCTTCTACTTTCCCAGTGTATTGTGCCCACGCGTATATGTCTGATGTCATCGCCGTAGAACCAAATCTGCCAGATTACCGTATTCAAGAGCAACAAAACGTCTATTTAGATTTCAGTGACTCTACTCGGAACGATCAAACATGTTCGGGGTGAGCGCGACTGACCAGTGGATTGTGAAAGACTTAGATGATTTAAGAGAAATTGGAATGTACGCATCAACGAATTTATAGTAACCGATCCTGATCCGTGCTAAGCCACTCTCAGACTTCAAACACGCGATTACATCAGCAACAAAGGTTATTTTGTATATACTGTGAGGCTTCTAGTCCTATCTATAGATCTGTCTGTCTGTCGCCACCCATACCCTTTAAATCGAGCTGCGCTGTCCGGATCGGCTTGTGCACCCGCCAATCACTGGCTACCGGGAGCTCAGAGGGATTTTTAAGGCAATTATTTGTTGTTTATAAATAAATTACAGCTTCTTCTCTCTCAGCTTTGACAGGTGTCTAAAGGATTCTTTGCAAATATCAATATATAGACAATATTGCCAATACGTTCAAACATGAAAGGAAAGAGGCACCAGTTGTTCTTTGCCTTAAAGTTTTTTTTTCTCTTACATTTTAGGCCAAACTGGTGCAGCTGAGCGAATACCAGCATTTGTTATTTCCCACCAATTCGCCACTAAAGGATCTATTCACGAAGCACGAAATTCCGTGCAATTTCGATGCTTTGCGTTAGGACCCATTTTGGTGTGCTTCGGCGATTCTATTTTGCCAAAAATACAGTGGATCCGCCTCTTTAGCAAATGGTCACAGTATTTTGCTGAAAGAGGAGTCGCCACTTGCAGTCCATCACTCTCACCTTGCAGTCCGTCACTCTCACCTTGCAGTCCGTCACTCCCACCTTGCAGTCCGTCACTCCCACCTTGCAGTCCGTCACTCTAACCTTGCAGTCCATCACTCTCACCTTGCTGTCCGTCACTCTCACCTTGCAGTCCGTCACTCCCACCTTGCAGTCCGTCACTCTCACCTTGCAGTCCGTCACTCTCACCTTGCAGTCCATCACTCACCTTGCAGTCCGTCACTCCCACCTTGCAGTCCGTCACTCTCACCTTGCAGTCCGTCACTCTCATCTTGCAGTCCATCACTCTCACCTTGCAGTCCGTCGCTCTCACCTTGCAGGCCTCTCCTCCTGTTACCACCCCAACCCTTCTAGATTATGAGTTCCCACGGGAATAGGGCCCTCGTTTCCTCCTGTACCGGTTTGTCAATTGTTATTCAATGTATTGTAATCCTGTCTATACTGTGCCCATTGTACAGCGCTGCGGAATATGCTGGCGCTGTATAAATAAAGAATAATAATAATGTTACAGAATAAAAAAACTAAAACGTTTTCTAAAAAATACAAAAAGGTCTTTTAAAAAAATAAAAAGTGTCTTTGCAAACAATTATACAAAATCCGATCTTTGAATTTTTTTTTAAAAATAGATCATTTTTTTACATTGAAACATATGTGAATCCCCTGGTTAAACCTGTCAGATTGAAACACGCCGTTCTGCAAATAGACGACATGATGGTCTTCTTCGGATCAATTTCGGTTGCCACCGAACACCGCCGAATTGCGGCACATTTCTCTGTCATTTCACCAGAGAAAAGAGTATCACTGAGGGTAACGCTGCATTCTGGGACAGGCTGCTGAATTAGATCCTGCCCCGGAATCTCACGCTAAAATGTGGATGCTACGGATAGACCTACAGGCGCAGGTTTCCCCCAGTAGTGCTCCCATTTTAGCGTCAACCATGCAATCTAGCCCCGAATTCTTTATTTAGTTTGCTGAAATGGGCATCTGAGGGAATGGGGCCCCGATCAGTGGTTTATTAAGGGCCCCAAGAATTCTTATGGCAGCATAGGGAACCGTAGTGAATTGTTAGGATTTACTTATAATTCAGAGTTTACTCTTCATCCCACTCCATGAGAGGGTAAACAAAGACCAGCACAAATCACAAGCCAACATGAGGATCCCTCTTGGAATGGAATTCTGGAAAGCGATACTTAATATCCCGCTCTGGTCCGCATTTAGAGAAGCTAGAACTCGGTTCACGCTCCATTTCTAGGCTTGCGGCCTTTGCGCTCCCTCCTCTCAGTATCTTCATGCTTTCCTTTCCCTACAAGCCCTGAGGCTGTTTGTTTTCAGTTTGCATGACCCACACCGTCATGTTTCCGAGTATGATAAGATACTGTATAACGTAGCAGAGAAAGATGAAAATAATCATTGAGGCGAGACTGAAATCTACAGTGACTTGGAAATGTAAATTCCTCCCACACAGGGAGCAAATCTAATCTGTGTCTCCCCTTGATAGGAAAGTGAGAGTGGTGCACATGGGAAAAAAAGAAAACGACAGGGGATGGGTATTAAAAGAGGAGAGAGCGAGGTGTGGGGGGGGGCGCATTAAGAGGACACCGAAAGCGAGGGAGGGAGTGAAGAATGAAAGCGGTGAGATTAAAAAATGAAAATCAATATCAGGAAAAAGAACGGCAAGAAATGGAGAGGTAAAAATGTAAGAGAGGGAATATCACGTCCTCCATGAGGGTGGACTAATAAGAAACCAAAGGACTCAAGCAGATGAGAGCATGAAAGAGAATCCATAAGTATGGACGAGATTGAGTACAGTAAATTTAAAAATTGGTATAGAGGACTAAAGGGAGATTCGACAGGAGATTTGCTGTCTTATAGTGTAGCAGTCACTTTCTGAGTTGAGGGAGGAGAAACAATTGTAGAGAAATTTGCTGTCACGTGTGTTCCAGAGGCTCTGAGTGTAGTGTGCACTGCTTGAGCTGGAGGGTGAGAAAGAGTGGGGAGGATTGAAAGAAAATTTGCTGTATCACATGCTCCAAAGGCTCTGAGTGCAGTGTGCATCACCTGAGCCGAGGAAGAGAGGAGTGGAGATTGAAGGGAGATTTGTTGATATTTGTGTTCCTGGGGCTCTGAGTGTAGTGTGCACTGCCTGTGCTGAGTAAAAGAGGAGTGAGAATTGAAGGGAGATTTGTTGGTGTTTGTGCTCCAGGGTCCCTGAGTGTAGTGTGCATCACCTGAGCTGAGGAAGAGAGGAGTGGGGATGGAAGGGAGATTTGTTGGTATTTGTGCTACTGGGGCCTGAGTGTAGTGTGCACTGCCTGAGCTGAGGAAGAGAGGAGTGAGGATTGAAGGGATATTTGTTGGTATTTATGCTACTGGGGCCTGAGTGTAGTGTGCACTGCCTGAGCTGAGGAAGAGAGGAGTGAGGATTGAAGGGATATTTGTTGGTATTTGTGCTACTGGGCCCTGAGATTAGTGTGCACTGTCTGAGCTGAAGAAGAGAGGAGTGGGAATTGAAGGGAGATTTGTTGGTATTTGTGCTCCTGGGTCTCTGAGTGTAGTGTGCACTGCCTGAGCTGAGGAAGAGAGGAGTGAGGATTGAAGGGATATTTGTTGGTATTTGTGCTCCTGGGTCTCTGAGTGTAGTGTGCACTGCCTGAGCTGAGGAAGAGAGGAGTGAGGATTGAAGGGGGATTTGTTGGTGTTTGTGCTCCTGGGGCTCTGAGTGTAGTGTGCACTGCCTGAGCTGAGGAAGAGAGGAGTGGGGATTGAAGGGAGATTTGTTGGTGTTTGTGCTCCTGGGTCTCTGAGTGTAGTGTGCACTGCCTGGGCTGAGGAAGAGAGGAGTGGGGATTGAAGGGGGATTTGTTGGTATTTGTGCTCCTGGGGCCCTGAGTTTAGTGTGCACTGCCTGAGCTGAGGAAAAAAGGAGTGGGGATTGAAGGGAGATTTGTTGGTGTTTGTGCTCCTGGGTCTCTGAGTGTAGTGTGCACTGCCTGGGCTGAGGAAGAGAGGAGTGGGGATTGAAGGGGGATTTGTTGGTATTTGTGCTCCTGGGGCCCTGAGTTTAGTGTGCACTGCCTGGGCTGAGGAAGAGAGGAGTGGGGATTGAAGGGAGATTTGTTGATATTTGTGCTCCTGGGGCCCTGAGTTTAGTGTGCACTGCCTGAGCTGAGGAAGAGAGGAGTGAGGATTGAAGGGAGATTTACTGTCTGAAGTGCTACCAAAGCTATGAGTATAGTGTGCAATGAGGAATGAATGGAGATTTGCGGCCTCACATGCTCCAGTGTCTCAGTGTAGTGTGCAATGCCTGAGCTGGAGGATGATAAAGAGTGAGGAGAAGTAATCAATGTGTAGTGTGCACTATCTGATCTTGTACAGTCACTAGAAAAGCACACACACACACGCATTCACATTTCAGGAAGGCATACATATTTGCAAGCACACACACGCACAAATACAGGCACACATACATATACATACAATTACACTTGCACACGAATGCACTCACACAAATGCAAGCAGGTAAATGCAAACACAATCTCACACACACATTCTGCTCAGTGCATTACTTTTAGTTAAGAGTGTCGGACATTTTCATTTGGGCTGTTTATCCGTATAAAGAGTACAGCTTTATATAGTCAGTAACAGACAGGAAAGAATAAAGCGCCCGGCAGCTTATTATCTGGGAATTCAACTTTCACGCAAATGTCTTTGTAGCAAATAAAGTTTGTTTTTATTTGGGAAGAAAACTCCGTGGAGTTTTATCATCACAGTCGGTGGATAAAGGTAGAAAGAAAAAAAACAAAAAACAACAAAAACAAAAGCTGAAGAGATTTCTGCCATGAATTTCTTGCGTTTCACCGCTAGATATGAATTGAGATGCGCGTGCCGTTGTGCATCCTGGGACATGCAGCCGCATGAAAGCCTTTCAACAAACAGAATCTGCAATCCTGCTTCCAGCCATGTTCAAAGTGAAACGGCTAGGATGTTCTCAGGGCAAAACGAAGAGCAGGAGGGCAAAGACAGTGAGGGAGGGAGAGAGCAACTGCAGGGAGTGAAAAGTGTGGAAGGGTAGAGGCTTTCAGGAACATGTGCATTGCAGCTGAAAGAAGATATGGAGGTGCAAGGCGGGGGGGGGGCTGCACAGTGTGTTAGAACAATAGATATGTTTTATTCTAAAGCCAATGTCTTTATAATAACTTTCCATTCTAGGATGGAACTACCCACCTTCAGTAATCACCATCATTTGCCAGGTGTACACACGGAACTGCTTAAATACCACCAAAAAATGAAGGGCCCTATTACATTCTTCACGCAAAAACACACACAGAACGCGTGAATTTTTGCGCTAATAGTTAAACATTATCGCGTGTAAAACAACGCTGGTATTACAATCCTCGCGCATTTTTTCATCTGTCAAAAAATAACGCTTGTAAAACAGACTCACAAAAACGACATTGCGCGCAGAACTCAGTGTGCAGACTGTTTCGTTCACGCGATTCAGCCAATCAGAATTAAGAACCACAATTGTCTCCTGTTAAGTTTTTGCGCCTGTCAAAGTCAATCTGCGCATATATGCTGCATCAATAAAAAAACACACCCAACTTCTCCATTTTATTGGTTTGGTATGAGTAGAATGTGTAACTATACTTTGCAGCATTTTTTTTTTTGGGCTGGTGTATTTGGTTTCGGCCAGGTTGAAAGAATTAGCCGTTAACACCAGCTTTTAGGAGTTGCTAAAATTATGTGCAAAGGCTGTGCGTTACAAACTGCGCATAGATTGTAATAGACATGTGCACAGCACAAAATTTCGTTTTGAACTAATGGATTAGTCCTAAAATGCAATTTATTTAGTTGCTAAAGAAATTCGTTTTCAGTTCTTTAGTATGAAAACTAATTTCATTCATCCGAAAACCAGTGGATACAATTACTATTGTAGTGGTGGCTCCTCAGAGGGCTGAGATCGCTGCTTGTTACAGTATCTCTCACTCTCAGCACAATGTGGGCCATATTATATAGCTGGTGCTAACTTAACCAGAGCTGTTGTAAACTTCCCAGAGCCTTTATAGCCTATGGAGGTTTTCAGTTTACAACAGCTCTGGTTAAGTTAGCACCAACATTGTAATACTGCCCCGTATCAGGCAAAGCTGTTACAGTAACTGACTGCTGCTCATCACAGTGCTCAGAGTTTCTGTAAAAGTAGTAAAAATATATTTTTATATATAAGAGGTTAGAACAATATTATTTCCTTGTTTTACTGAAACTCTGAGCGCTGTTACAGTCAGTTACTGTAACAACTGAGCCTGATACATTGTACTGAGAGATAATGTAACAAGCAGCCGATCTCAGCGCTCACAGCCACTGGATTTAAAGGGCTAAAAAAAAAGGCTCCTCTCTGTATAATGTTTAGAACATCCTCCTGCATTAATTAATACCCCTCTTTGTATAATGTAGATAACAGCCTCCTGCATTAATGTCCCTCTCTGTATAGAACATTCTCCTCAATTTATACCTTTCTCTGTATAATGTATATAACATCCTCCTGAATTAATTAATGTCCCTCTCTGTATAGAACATCCTCCTCAATTTATACCTTTCTCTGTATAATGTATATAACATCCTCCTGCATTAATACCCCTCTCTGTATAATGTATATAACATCCTCCTGCATTAATACCCCTCTCTGTATAATGTATACAACATACTCCTGCATTAATTAATGCCACTCTCTGTATAGAACATCCTACTGCATTGGCATGTGGAGGGTGCAGAACTTCGGATGTTGCGATCTTCATTGCTGGTCTCCTTCACTCATCAATGTAATATCACAAAAAGGACTGAAACTAAAATGTAGTGCATTTTATTTTAGTTTCTTTCGTTTTTTGTACTGAGCAGTTTCGTTTCTCTTGAGTCATACTAAAACTAAATTATCCCAAAATTCGGACTAAATCGTTTTAGTACTAAAACGAATGCACATGTCTAGATTGTAATACCATCCGCGTACAAGCGTACAAACGCATTTACGCTCACAATGTTAAGTATAGGACGCGCAAAGTACAGTAAGTAGGGATGTGCATGGCTGAAAAATTAGTTTAGTTTAGTTTCGTTTGATTATGTTTTTAAATAATTTCATTTTCGGAATTTCGTAACTATTTTTTTTTTTTTTTGATTAAGATTTTTATTTTGAAAGGAAATAAGGTCACAAACCGACCAATGAATGAGGCCTCGCAGGGCCTAACATCTCAATCATATGTAGGACATAAAACATAAGGGAGAGGGATTATTGGGCAACAAAGGAGGCAGCACAATAAGAGAATAGTAAGAGATATCATTTTTAAAGAAGATTCAGGAGAGGGGGGGGGAGAAGAAAGCCTGCAGTAAAGAAACAGACTAAAGCATATATTGAGGCAGCTGCAAATCCCAGACCATACATATAAAAATAGAAATACATAAAATTAAAAAAATTAAAAGAAACACTTGCGTAGAGAACAAAATGACCCCAGCTAGTAATTGACAAAAATAGGGGTGGGCAAAATAGCCCAGCATATGAGAAGGAGGAAAAGGGGGGAAAAAAAAAAAAAGGAGAAAAAAGAGGCAAGCGTCCCCAGTGCCCACAGGGCTAAGCAGGTAGAGGGGAGGGGGGAGTGAAGAAACACCCAAGAGGGAACTAAGGGGCTCAGAAGAAGGGAGAGGAAAAAAGCAAAAAAGAGACACTTCGAGATCAACCCGGGTCTGTGGTACCAAAAGATGATCCCCGAGGGCTCGGATCGGCAGATGCCTGGACGCGCGACAAACCCAGAGATTGCAGAAGACGCCACGCTTCCTCAGAGGAAGCAACCGGGTGACTTATGGCATCATGGCAAATGATCAAGGAGCCAGCCACTCCCCAACGATAGCGTATGTCACTCCCGCGGAGGAAACCGGTCACCTCGCGGAAGCGTCTCCGAGCTAGCAAGGTCACAAAAGGTAGGTCATTAAAGAGTTGCAGAGTGAGTGTCTCAAAAAGTAGCGGGGCACGGGCAGCCGGTGATGACATAAGGCGACGCTTGTCGGATTCCACTCCAGCGACGGCCAACACATCCCGAGGGGCATCCACTGGGGCCGTAGCTGCCCGTCGAAGGCGGGCGACAGAGCAAAAGATAGGCGGTGTGTTGTGGGAGGACCCCAGCACGTGGGAAGCAAGACGATTGACATAGACTAATAAAGTACTTGCGGGAATACGTTCCGGTATGCCCCGGATCCGCACATTCCTTCGACGATGGCGCGCCTCCAATGCCTCCACTGCTCCCGTAAGTGTTGTCACCTGGGCCTGAAGAGTTTCCACCTGGGGGCCAACAAGGGCCTGCACCGCTGCAGCACCTTCCAGTCGCGTTTCTACTATCTCCAGGCGTCCTTGGACTGCAGACACCTCAGCCCGCATGGCAGCAAAATCTGAGCGCCACACTGCCCGCATCTCCCCCAGCATATCAGCCAGCATCCCTTGAATATCGTCCTTCGTTAAGGGTAGAGGGCCGTCCCCGCCACCGCATGTGGACGGAGGCTGCGAGGCTTCTGAAGGTCCCCGTACCGCCGATTTTCTCACCCGCTCATTCACGCTAGAGCCATCTATCCTTTTCTTCGGCTGTCTCACCTTTCCAAGCGTCTTGTGGGAAGTCTGTATGTCCTCCGGCCAGGATAATCTCTCCTCATCCGAGGAGCTCAGCCCCTGGGTCTGGATCTCAAAAGGGTCTCCCTGGCGCCAGCGCCGTTCGGCACCCAGGGATTCCCTGATGTCCTGTTGTCGGGCGCCTTCCGGTAAGCCGGGCTTCAGCCCCGTTTTCTTCCCCATATCTGTCAGGAGGTTCGAGGATCGTATTGGCAGATAACTACAGATCCGCTGGGCGGAGGGCTCCAAAATGGCCGCTTGGCTTAGGCCGCAGGAACAGGCCTCAATCCCCAAGGTCCCCCAAACTGCGCCGGGTAAGCAGTAAAAATGATCAATCTAAGGTGAGCAGGGTAGTCAACTCGGTCCCGAAACACCTGGGCTCTGTTACTGGCGGGGAATCGCAAAAATCCACAGAGAATGGCTCTGTATATCAGAGAGCAGTCCAAAGTGCGACTTCTCCCGCCGGCTGTCCAGTTTCAAAGGTCTTCGTAACTAATTTTGTTTCGTATTTCGTTTAGTTTCGGATTGATTTGAAATTTCGAACTCGATAGTTTATATCAATTATTCAAACTTTTCTTTTATGATGATGACACAGTGTAAAACTAAATAAATTTGTAATATACCGTTTCATTTCGAATTCGTATCGGTTCGTTATTCGGAAGTACTTCCGAAATACGAGTTATCAAATTTCGTTCCAAATTTTTCCGAAATGAATGCACATCTCTAACAGTAAGCTCGCGCAGCGGTCGCGCAGGTTCACCCGTGGTAGACGTATACGCGCATTTGTAATACGATGTTCTGCCCAAAGGGTTTTGCCCCTCACGTTAATGCGTTTTTGCGTGGGCGCAAACGTATGCGCGAAGAATGTAATAGGGCCTGAAATGTCCTTATTGTGTTTATTTGATGTTGCTGATAACTTATATGTGCTTTGTTTTTCTCTTGTATGTTTAGTTAAGAAAATATTTTACTGTATACACGTATGTGTCACTGGGAGCATCCATTGTGTGATATTTTGTGTTGTAATCTGCCCCCCCCCCCAGTATCTTTCCATCACTTGCTCCTCACGGTGTGGCTTGGGCCATAGAATGGAGTCTATTGGTCGGTCACTGACCTAATTCATTGTATTGTGTGGGATGTATACAAAGGACAACAGGTAGATTAGAAGTCTTTTAAGCTTCCTTTCTTATCACATACAGCTGCCAGCTCTTATCTCAGCAACACAATACACCCCCTGCAGCCTTATCTAAACATCCCCTCCTCCACTCCATTGACTCAATTCCAGAATTTGTCTGAATAAACAGCAATTCAGA